>CM037852.1:105094335-105121097 GCA_021234595.1 Delia radicum
AAATTTATTGGTTATCTCATTTTACTTCATGAAAAAATTTCATCTGTATTTGAACTAATTTTCATGATTTTTATTTTATAGTCATATAATATTCTATATCGCGGAAACTAAGCGAAATGGAGGAAATGGGCCAAAAGTCGTTACTCCGTACTTATAAAGTAGTCTTTATTAACCACCTATACTCTCGGCAAGGCCGTAGCCAGGGCAGCCCAGTTGCCCCGGGCACTCGCCAAAAATATTTGAGAAATTTGTTAAAAAGTACACAGTATCTTTATTTTTAAGTGAAAAAGCAGCCATTTGTAGAGGAAATTTAATTTTGACTCTAATTGTAGTTCATTAAAAAAAAATTCATATTATACAGTCGTTGTTTTTTTTATTTAAAAAATTACACAAAAAAATATTTGTTTTTTTTTTTACTACATATGTGTTTAATTTTACTACAATTGTGGTTAATAGTTGAATTTACTGAAATGTAAGTCGTCCTTTTTTCAAGTGAAATTTCATTTGTTTTTAACTACATTTGCAGTGGTCTTTACCTACATAAGTACACTAAGGATAGTATGTAGGTAAAGACGGCAGCAATTGTATTCAAAAGCAAATAAAATTTCACTTGAAGAAAGGACGACTGACATTTCATTAAATTCAACTAACTTTTGTCATTTGTTTTTACTGTTAAAAAAATTACTAACAATTATTACCACCACATGTACCACAATTGTTAGTAAGAAATAAACAAACATTTATTTTTTTATTTTTTTAAATAACAAAAAACGACTGTAAAAAAATAATATAAAATCATAAAACAGTCATTTGATGTGATTTGTTTTTTTTTTTAAATGAACTACAAGGTTAGTAAGAAATTAAATTTGTTCTACAAATGACTGACATTTATATTAAAAATAAAGAAACTATATATGGGCAGGTGCTTCAAAGTCTATTTCGGGGCTTCTGGATCGTGTGCAATGGAGAGCGTTGATGCTTATCAACGACAGTAGGGTTTCGAACTCTATTGACTCGTTGGAGCATCGTCGGAATGTGGGTTGTGTGACTTTGTTCTATAGATATTACCATGGGAAGTGTTCTGCTGAGATAAGCCGACTCATCCCGAGGGACCGGGTCTCTGTTCGTACTACCCGCTTGTCAAGTAGATCTCATCCGTTTGTTGTCTATAGCCCGGCATCTCGCACAACGCATTACAGAGAAAATTCGTTTTTCAGTCGCACTAGCCGTATGTGGAATTGTCTCCCTGCGGAAGTCTTCCCTGCGAATTACAATTTAAAAAACTCAAGTCAAATGTCCACAAACACTACTCCCTCTTTCCTCCTCCCCATAACCTATTTTCCTGATATCAACACAATGCATTAGTAGGGTCATCCCCTGAGTGTTGGTTCAACGTAAAAAAAAAAAAAAAAGAAACATATTTTAAAGCTGAAGTTCCCTGAGCATACTTACAAGGAACATATTTTTGCAATGCTGTAATTTTTATATAAAATTAATATAGAAAAATGTTCACAGTTTTTAAGAATTTCTATTAATTAAAACGATGTCGAAATTCTTACTCATAGAAATAAAACTGTGAAGCTACTCAAAATTATTGGATATACAAGTTAATATTGTCGATTTGGACAACATTTGGTATAACTATCACATATGGTTTGTGTCAATAATAACAAATATGGTATTTTGGAGGGTAAACATCTGTCATTATAATTCAGTATTCGATAGACGCCAAAGTGTGAACACACATTTTTTCAATCGCTATAATAATGTCGAATTTTGTGCTAAAAAAGATGTTTTGCGGGAAAGTCTGATAACCTTCTTTCATTTGAAGAAATCGACTGCTGAAAGTGTCAATAATAACAAATATGGTATTTTGGAGGGTAAACATCTGTCATTATAATTCAGTATTCGATAGACGCCAAAGTGTAAACACACATTTTTTTCAATCGCTATAATAATGTCGAATTTCGTGCCTAAAAAAGTTGTTTTGAGGGGAAGTCTGATAACCTTCTTTCATTTGAAGAAATCGGCTGCTGAAAGTTATCGATTGTTCTTAGAAGCTTACGGTCAACATGCACCAACTTCAAAAAACTTGCGAACGATTATTTGCGCTACTGAAAAGTGGTGATTTCTACACAGAAGACAAGAAGATGCCTGGTCAGCCGAAAAAGTGGGACCAGAAGGGTGTTTTGTATTATGAGTTGTTGAAATCGGGTCAGACGATGACAGGGGACCTGTACCGAACACAATTGATTCGTTTGAAGAGAGCAATCAACGAAAAACGACCAGAATATTCGACCAGGCACGAGGCCATAATCTTCCATCATTACAACGCTCGGCCACATGTTGCAAGACCGGTCAAAAACTATTTAGAAAACTGTGGATGGGAAGTTTTGGCTCACCCGCCTTATAGCGCAGATCTTGCCAATTTTGACTACCATTTGTTGCGATCGATGCAGAACGACCTTTCTGGAATACGCTTCACTTCAGAGCAGAGTAAATTGGCTTGATTCATTATTTACCTCAAAACCGGCGCAGTTCTCTTGGCGCGGAATCCATATGCTACCAGAAAGATGGGAAAAAGTAGTGGCTAACGATGGATAATTTTGTTATTATAATAAATGCATTTTTCGAGCAAAAAAATCGACATTATTAACTTGTATACCCAATAGTTACAAATGACTTTTGCAGAAAAAAACTACTAAAAAGCAGATTTAAAAATGTTAACTTTACAAAATTTTAGTTATATGCGAGTATAATTTTAGTTATTTGAAAATAACAATTTATTATGCTAAAAATAGCAAAAACTTTTAATAAATAATTTTAGACTAAAAACATCAAACAGAAACTATAATATCAACAAAATTTTTGCTATAATTACATTAAATGTAGTATATGCTAAACAATTTTAAATTACTGATTTCAGAATGACAGATTTTTATAAGCATTAAAAAAAATCAAAAAAAAGTTCACACTTTCTATGATTTTTTTGTGTACTAATATTTAGAAATTATTTTACTGATTTTATCAGATTTATTTATTTTTTTCTATATTGTTTTCTTGCTTTCAATTAACTGAAATTTAGCTCAAATATAACTAAATATTTGTACATTCAACGGAATTTGTTTTTGCTATCCTTATCTTACTAATATAGCAAAAAAAAAAACTTTTAATTTTAGCAGTTTTTTTTGCAACGTAATTTTTAACTAATTTTTATTAGTTTTAGCAAAACATTTTACTAATTTTTTTCTATTACTGTGTGGGTATTTCACATTTCACGTTGATGGTATATCACATTTTCACTTATAACTTTTGAACGCGTCGATAAATGTTGCTTATTTTGAAAACCAAGCCTTTCCAACCATGTATGGGAGCGTAATTGCTGTTTTTAAGGATAGAAAGACAGTAATTGCTTGATCGTTATAAATATACTTCAATTATCATTACTTAGGTTACCTTCCCCTTACATATATTTCTTTTATACATCCAAACTTGTATGTTTGTATCCTCTGGATACAATTTTTTGCTCACCATGTGGGTGCTGTGCATATTTTTAATGCACAAACTCCCCTCCATTTGGTTTTCGATTTTCATATTCTCGTTTCTTGAAATGATCATAATCATTTGAAGATTTTTTCACGTTGCACGTTGTTTGCAGTTTTTTTTTATTGGTTTGAAATAAATGTGGTTTTATGATGTTGTTTTTGTTGTATCTTCTGTGTTTTCCGTCGACTTTATGACCATTTTGATCTTGAATTTGAATTTACTTATTCGTGTTTTATATCTTCTTTTGCCTCTTGCCATTATTGTTCTCAGTCATTCAGTTAGCCATCAAAATAAATGTTTTAAGCTCTGGGCGGATGTGTGTAAACAAGCCCCCTTTTGTTGTCTTTATGGCTTTTTTAAGAGAAAAAGAAAAAAAAACAAATTTAACAATGGCAATGAAGATCATGAAATGTTAATTTATTCTTAAGTTGAAATAATCATAAAATTGTATTAGCGTCTTATTTTTATTATTTTTTTCTTCTTATTATTCCATTAACTAGACGTTTATGTCATTATTTTATTCTGTAGATTTACTTGTCAGAAAATGTAGGCTTTTTAAAAATTTATATATTATATATAAAATTTATATATTATATATAAAATTTATATATCAAAGCGCTACAAAATTGACCCCTAAAATCGAAAACAAGAGTACCGGCCATTGCTCCTCAATACTGCGGCCACGCTGATTTCAATGTCGTACTCAATTTTTTGAACTTATGGGACAGATTTTTCGAAAATTTTGCATTAAAGTCTTCCATATTTTAAAGCAGTTTTTTATATTCAGATAAAATTTTTAAAAATTAATATTTTATTTTAGTTTATTATAGTAAATACTAGGGTATTCAACCGTTACTAGATTAATCGATGAATTTCAATCAAACAATTGTTCGGGTAATTTAAAATGGCCAATTTCGAGTAACTAAAAACTCGATAAACATTGGTCGAGTAATCAAGTAAATCAAAATATGTTCTATTTCATCTTATATTTTACAAAAAAGAAATTGTTTCGTATTTTTTAAAATATTTTTTTTTTAAATATAAAGCAATGCATTACCCAGCAAAAATTTCCAAAAAGGTAATCGGGTTTGTAATCAAGCATTTTGGGCAGAACGCATTCCTTACTAGATTACCTACTCGATTCTTTTAACAGGGCGTGAGACTAAAATAATTGATTCTTTAGAATTGATTATTTTTTTTACCGAAGAACCATTTACTTTATATTTTAAGAACTACATACATTTTTTAATTAAGAAATAGTTCCATTGTAAAACTACGAAGTACTTACACAAAAAAAAAAATAAATAAATAGTTCCCTAGAAAAAATAAGAAGTACTTACATTTAAAAAAAAGAAGTAGTTCTATAAGTAAAGTCAACTTTTACTCACACGTGATTCTCCTAGGTCACTCAAATATAACGATCAAAACTCATACGGAAATAAAATCCTAAAAAGTGAAACATCGAATTGTTATGATAACATGGGTTTGTCATAATTTTGGAGTATTAACCACGAAAATATAAATTTTTCAAAAAAAAAGAACAATTCAAAATTGAAAAACAAAAATATGACTCACGCACAATCACCCTCAAAAATTTTTTTACACTCTCTCACGATAACGTCAGTAATTTCAACTTCCACTCACAATTTTCTGCTCACGTGCGTTTCCCTAATTTATACCTAACCACAGTTTAACAAAATTTAGGCAACATGCAATTTCTGTTTTAAGTATTATTTTCCTGCAAATAAAAATTAGTTTAAAAAAATATATGAGATAAATTCTTTAAAATTGTATAACTTCTTTTTTCAAAATTAGGAACTACTTCCAATAACGTCCTTTTATTAAGAAAAAGTATATGATTACTTCTTGAGTACAAAAAGTTAAACATATAAGTTAATAACATTGTTATTTTCTTTTAAGTAAATAATTACTTTGTTATTGAGTTCATGCTTTCTGGTTTAAATTTAAAGAATTTATTACATTACTACTGGCTTTTTTGACTCTATCGTTGGAATGAGTTTGGTATTGCAGTTACTAAATTTGGCAATGAGATATGTAAGCAAGTGTGGGCATCACCTTCTTTTTGGAATGTGTAATTTTTTCCTGGGTAATTACCGTTTTAATTTATATATTATAGTGTTCAATAGGTCTATAACTGTTTTAAGTGTTACCACAATAAGCACAATACTGTACTGTTAAAAAAACTATTATTTTTTTAATTGTAAAGAAAAAACATTCGGCACCGCATTGATAGAAATTTGTTTATTGTATTAATGAATTCCAATGCCTAACATAACATATTTTTAAGATATTTTTAAAATATCCTTGAAAAATCAAATGATGGGTCGAAACTTTAAAAAAAATCTACACCAAAAGGTCCGCTTTCCAGAAATTAAACGAAACTTTTAAATATCTAAATATTCAAAAAAAATTCGCAACAATCGCAAAACTATTATAGTGTGCAATCATTTTTTTGCAAGATTCGAATTGTAGTTAAATCATAATTTTTTTGGTGTTACAGCTCGGATTGGGTCTTTTACTCATACAACTTAATAACACAAATTAAAAATTATCTTAGTACAGTGTTATTTTCACGTCATATAGACAGTCGCACTTAATTTTTAATTAATATGCATTTGACAAATTTGATTTAGAAATGTTGAGGTTAAGAAGAAGAATAAACGTTTTTCAGACTAGACTAGTTTCTGCCTCTTTTTATGGAAAGGCGTCATCAGTGATTTTCCATTTAAATTGTATTATTATTTGTGTATTTATAATTGTCAGATTGTCTCTATATGATAAATTTTTCAACAACCTGCGGCTGTAAGAATCAAACCTGCACTCTTCTTACATTACAAACGTAACAATACCAAGTTATGACCGTTTAGCGATCACACCCAAGTATGGCCTCGAATGTAATACAGCTAAATTGCAGTTTTCTTTCCTATTAGCTTTTCTGTTATTTTATATTATACTCAGAAGTGACAACACTAACAACACAAATATTCTATTTTTAGATTTTTGATTATTTTTCTAATCTCCTCCGTCTCTATTTCACAATGTTACCAGATTGACGGATGGTTTTTACGTTCAGTGTTGACAACTTTTACGTTTTTTTAACTTGAGACATCGCCACAGGGCAAATTTCATAATGTATTTTAGTACAGTGTTATTTTCACGTCATATAGACAGTCGCAATTAAGTTTTATTTAATATGCATTTAACAAATTTAATTTAATTTTTTACAGTTATATTAGTTTTTTGTTTTTATATACATCGAGATTATTTTTATGTTATTTTCAATTTATAACGAGCTTTCAACCTCCGTATATTTACAAAAATAAAGCAAATCAAACATATTATCTAGGTTGATACTAGTATTTCGATCTGGCTAAAGATCTCATCAGAACCCGAAGTTTTAGAAAAGCTAGAGCCTATATAATAGGCAGAACTTTAACAAAAAACCTATTTATAATCAATGTTGCTCCATTCTTGTCTTCTTAGTAATCAACCACGTGGTTAGGTCTTTCCTAACAAGCATCAGGACGATACTAAACTTTGAAGACCAAAAATGTTCTATTTATATAAAAAATTTTAGTGTGTACTCTGGCTCAAGTAATATTTTTTTACAGTTATATTAGTTTTTTGTTTTTATATACATCGAGATTATTTTTATGTTATTTTCAATTTATAACGAGCTTTCAACCTCCGTATATTTACAAAAATAAAGCAAATCACACATATTAGCTAGGTTGATACTAGTATTTCGATCTGGCTAAAGATCTCATCAGAACCCGAAGTTTTGGAAAAGCTAGAGCCTATATAATAGGCAGAACTTTAACAAAAAACCTATTAATAATCAATGTTGCTCCAAATTTGATTTGCTTAATTTTTGTAAATATACGGAGGTTGAAAGCTCGTTATAAATTAAAAATAACATAAAAATAATATCGATGTATATAAAAACAAAAAACTAACAAACTATAAAAAATATTACTTGAGCCAGAGTAAAAACTAATTTTTTTTTTATATAAATAGAACATTTTTGGTCTTCGAAGTTTAATAACGTCATGGTGCTTGTTAAGAAAAGACCCTAACCACGTGCTTCATTACTAAGAAGACAAGACGGGAGCGAAATTAGTGATTAATAGGGTTTTTGTTAAAGTTCTGCCTGTTATGGAGGCTCTAACTTTCCTAAAACTTTGGGTTCTGATGAGATCTTTAGTCAGATCGAAATACTAGTATCAACCTAGCTAATATGTTTGATTTGCTTTATTTTTGTAAATATACGGAGGTTGGAAGCTCGTTATAAATTAAAAATTTAGAAATGGTGAGGTTAAGAAGAAGAGTAAAATTTTTATCAATTCTAAATTTTTTATCAATTTGATTATCAATTTGAGAACAAAAAAAAATGAAATGGAACAAAAATCTGTCTTCCATTTGCATTTGCTGGGGCAATTTTTTAACGACGGGCGAAAAAATAATATAATTGTTGTTCATTTGTTTCCAAGGCATATACTGATATGCCATATTATGCTTGATATTTGCAAAAATTCTAAAAGCTATTTCATAATGTTTTCTTAAAGTCAATCTTATAAAAACGAAAGAAAATAAAGTAAAACACCACAAATGTATAACAATTCAGAAGATCCTTTTTATTTTAACGTAACGTATATTTTTGATTTAGATAAATAACATTTAGGTACTCCCGATTTTGTATTTATTTTGTATTTTATTGTGTATCTTTCAGGAAAAATTAGTGAAACTACATAATTCGAATTATTCAAATTACTCGAATAATTTTAAAATATTACTCGATTAATCGAGTAAGTTAAAAACCACAAAATCGAGTTACTCGTTCACTTGAACAAAACCGAAGCCGAGTAATTTGAAGTAAATAATAAGAGATTTTCATTAATATTCGGGTATAAAATTTGGTTAATAAATAATTTCCCAGTTTTTACTATATTTTACCAATTGTGCTCAATTTATCATCCCATTTCGCAATATATTAAAGCATTTTTGTGCATAAGCAAAAATACAAATCTGACAAATTATTTCGTGTAAAAGAGAAAAAAAAAGAATGTGCGGTTCATGGGAAAAAACGCGAAATGTGCCTAAAATTTATAAGACAGTATAGCGAAAAAGGACGACCTACAAGTTCAAATTGTGTCTTCTCTTCAGATCACCTTTTGAAAACACTTGATTTATCTCTTACCTATACAATAAATAATATGTCTTTGCCAAAAACCCCTGCACAAGCATACTTGCCCCTGGTCGTTTAAGTGTTATCCATGCGCAGAAGAGGAATTGTATGTGGAAATCAGACTTGAGATTTGCAACATTACCTTTAATCATATATCAGTCGTCCTTTTTTTAAAGTGAAATATCATTTGTTTTTAACTACTTTTGCAATAGTCTTTACCTACATAATATTCTAAGTATTGTGAAAATTAAGGTTCAAAAGGGACGGATTCTTCCCTGAATGTAGAGAATTATAATTTAGATATAAGTATAAGAGGTACTCTAATAAAAACGTAGTTCAAATGGGGTTAAAATGGAAAAAACTCGCCCTTAATCAACCAGCAGTAAGGAACTTTAAAATCGGCATGTTCTGATCTGCTACATATGAACTTGCATTTTGAATATTTTACAAGTAGAAACTGAAAGAGAAAGTCTTCTACTTACATCCAGCCCAAACGCCTTGGTCAAACTTAAAATATGTGTTTCTTGAGCTAAGGCTTATGAAGATACACTTTCTGAACTTTTTTTTTATTATAAAATTTTGGTATAAAACGTTCTAGTAAATAAAAATTAAGCGAATCTGAATTTACCTTCGTTCGATCTACATTTAGATATTCGAATTTCTATCTTGTAAATCTTTTAATTGCAGCCTGTAAAAATTCCAATACTGGTATTTTTACGAAGAATTTTTATAGCGAAAATTTAGATTGAATTATAATTTTTATACCATCTGGCATCTTCTTCTGTTAACAACATTTTAGCATCGCGTTTAGCGTCAACATCGTCACAACATTAAAATTATTACCGGTAACATCCAGGGATAGCGACGATGATGATGATCATAATGACGATCGTAATGATAATAATGATCGTCACAAAACAAAGTCTTAACGCCTGAACGATTACGAGACAAGAAAACTACATCTACTCCCGTAAATGTAGTCCCCCTCTTTAAACAACAAATAAAAAATTAAAAAAAGATGAAGCATTAAAACAAAAAATACAAAAATTTCAACAAATAAAATAAAGTCAAAAGAAGAGTGTACCAAACCAAAATTTAACTTTACTCGCACTACATTCAGCAAAGTTTGTTACTTTGTATCTGAAATAGCATAAAGTTAACCAACTTCTATCTGGTATGTATAGTAGAAGAGAAGATGAATAGAATGGATGACTGGTTGCTGGATGAGTGGCTAAATGAATTAATGGTTACTTAGCTTACTACAAAAATAGTTTATGTAGTAATGTGGATCTTATTTGTGGACATTCAATTTGAATTGTTCAACATTGTAATTATCAGAGAAGACATCTCAGCGGAGTTTATTCCACATACAGGTGACTAATTTTTTTCGTTTCAGGTTGGATTCTCAATATTGATACCACCCATGTAAACAGATGACCCCAATTCACACTACCCCACTTAAAGATTGTCTGAAGATACAAATGACATAAGGGAGAAGCGACCACACTTGCTACCACAGATGGTACCTCAACCTGAAATCTGATGTCACTCCTTGTAAGTTCTAGTATCGCATTAAAAGAGAAGGGGTTCGCCTGACGTATACCCTCAGTGCGATCCCAGCCCTAATAGAAGACCAGCTCAAACAAACAACATGGCCATTGTGCCCTGGTATCCAGAGGAGAGTGACCCTATTTCGTGCAGCTAAATGCTGCAAGGTACGGAAGCAATTTAAAACCATCCAGGAGGAGAATGTCCATGATAGCAGTGTTCGAAAAGCCTCCTAGTTATTAGAAATATGGAAATATGTCCGCTCCAAAGACCCCTACTGACTCCAGCAAATAAAATTATGTCTTAAATCTCCGCCTGAAAAATATTCATCCAGCTTTTCACCTTAGACCAGAATGGTCCACAATTATATGGACCTACTTAAGAAGACAGCCTCAAATTTCCAACCGAAACTATAAAATAATGTCTTAAATCTCCGCCTGAAAAATATTCATCCAGCTTTTCACCTTAGACCAGAATGGTCCACAATTATATGGACCTACTTAATATGACAGCCTCAAATTTCCAACCGAAACTTTAAAGTGGAGTATAACGATAAGAAAGAGTAAGGAAGTGAAATATTGCAGTAAACCAGCATGTAACTGAAATTCTTTGTTTAACATATTATCTGTAACAGCTCTTCTAGTGCGATCCCTTAGATACGAATCTAACGCAACCACCTTGGTTTCATCAAATATGAGAATGGGCCGACTTAAGTGCTCCAAAATAAACGCCATATAGCTCGCGCAGAACGACATCTATGAAAGCCATATGGTCATTATTAAGAAGTGAGTTAGATAATAAAGAATATGGCAGTCAACAATGCTCTCCATAACCTTTAGGAGCGCGGAGTAGATTGCAGTTGGGCTCACCTTTTTTAAGGATTGGCTGCAGATTGAAATATATTTAATACGATGGAAAGATGCTCGTATGGTACGACGAGCTATAGACAGTTGCCAACGCTGCGAAGCTCGTAGCATGAAAAGGATGCGGAAATAAAAAGGTGATCCGTGCTACTGAGAGGGTTAACCACCTTACTTCGTACTTTCCACCATTTTTGTGATTTTTTAACACTGTCAGTCTTAAAAAAAAAAAACAAATTTGTCAACGTTGGTATACACTATCCTACCGAAAATGAAATGCAACAGTCAAAGTTATTAAAATTGACCGCTTGCAAAATATCATAGGACTTGCCATTGCACTCTTCCAAAAAACAAAATCCGGTGACATCTCTGAAGGCATGTCATAGAACTCTTAGTTAAATGTAGCACAAGGGGACAATGTACCCCTCCTATTTCGTGAACACCACTACATGATCACTTTTTCGTACTAATGCGCGATGGCCGTCCGTCTATTCATGATCAATCTTGACAGGTTTCAAATATAAAAAATAATTTTATGGACTTTTGAATCCTGTTAAAATATTTTCCAAAATTTAAATGTAAAGCTTAAAAAAGTGTCAACCTACTTAATCAAAAAATATAGCTGATACTACATAAGTTTTCTTATATACTGAATGGTTTTAGATGTAAACGCATGTACAACATATAGAAATGCATGTATCATTTGCTTGTAACTGCTGGTGTCTCTTCTCGTAGTTCTTCTTTTTTCTTCTTTCGAGCATTTGTTGGAGTACCAAACTGTGACTACTACTGATTCGAACTTACAAGGAGAGTCCGTTCATGGGTTCCCTTCGATTGCGAATAAATTTGGATATTTAATAATATGTTAAAGACAATTACCTTTAAAAACAGATGTAAATGATCAAAAACGGTTATGAAATAGAGATCATTTTAACTTACAAGGGACTATTTGATTTAGATATTTCATAATTTTGTGATACAAAGTGCTTGCAAAATATGTTTTTGGCTTTTATCACGTTTATATTTGTTAAATGTGTATATTATTATATATCATTGAAAAGCCTTTTGAAATATATCGAAAAAATAAAAAATACGGGTCCACTCAAAACTTAAAAGAGAATACTATCTGTGAGTTTGGACCTGACCCGACCCGACCATACTTCCTAGTATAAAACCCCCAAAAATTAATGTGTTTTTTCGAATACCAGGAAAATTAGAGCATGTACGCCCATGCTGATTTATACTGGGGATGCACATTTCAAATACATTTCATTAGATACCAAATTTATATATAGTTTCATTGCAAGAAATATGAAAAAATCTCAAAAAAGGGGTAATTTTTGACCCCAATTTTTAAACCCTAAATGTGAGTTAGGCAGCTAAAAAAAATATGGGTCTCTTAATTTATGGGTCTCCAAATTTCATCGCAATCGGAGGGAACCCCTGAACGGAATCACCTTGTTAGTTCAACGTATGGTATATTCAATGATCACTGAACCGTTTACGTTTTTGAACTGTTTCAAGGTCTGACCGTATAAACGAATACAACAAGACCAGTCTGAAACAGCACCATCGCCATCATGATCATCATCATCTTCAGCAGCAACAGTAGTGGTACAATTGATATAAAAGCATTGTTTAACCATAGAATTACCGGGTATTATCTTTTGCTGTTACTGCTCTTATTATTTTGGTACTGTGGTTATAGTCAGAAACAATGTGTACCATGTATAATATTTTGGATGTTTTTACTTCTATTAATTTCTACTTAATGCGACTAAGTACATACAATTGACTATGGAGAAGGGGAAGGTAGGGTAATTTGGGACGTGGAGTAAATTGGGACTATGAATTTTTTCCCATACTAATGGATTTTCAGTATTTATAACTGTTATGTTTTGTTGCTTAATAAATTATTATCACTTTGGCCAATCCATGTTTTAGGAGAAGTATTTTTAAATTACTTTTATGTAGCAAATAAAAAAAAATCATACAAAAAAAGTTTCTATTCTTGCTCTTGTTTTTTTATCAAAAAAAAAAAAATTTTTTACATTTTTAATCAGTTTAATATAAAAAATATTGTTTCGTTATGTATATTACGAATTGGTTTTCACATATAATTAAACATTGCCATAATTAGGACAATTTTTGTGACTTTTGTCATAATGGGGTAAATTTTAACGTGTGGGTGGGAAAATTGGGACGTGTAATTCAAGCAATTTTAACGCTTCTTCTTATTGTTTGTAAGGCATATTTTGTAAATTATTAATTTTTCTAGATATTACGCCACAGACATTAAAAGACATACAGGCCATCAAACTTAAAGAATGGACGGCTCTACAAAGGTTTCCGCTAAGAAACATCATGCTACTAAACCACCTATTAAAAATCTACGGCTGTCATCTTAAAGAATGGACGGCTCTACAAAGGTTTCCGCTAAGAAACATCATGCTACTAAACCACCTATTAAAAATCTACGGCTGTCATCATCTTCCCCAATATCTGTGGATCTTAAGTTTGCATATTTTTTTTTTGAATGAAATGTCACTGAAATTAAATTCTAAAGATTCATTGAACTGGAACACATTCACTTAAAATAAGCTAAAAATAAGCTATACCTGAATTCATTACAACTCAGAATATTCAGACGAAGATTAAGAACTTTGTGATCACATTATCATATTTATAGGCCTATTCAAAATTTTGAGTCACAAAATACTTACAGACTCTATCGTAAGACTCAGTCATAATTTTGTATTCTTACACACAGAGAAAAATTTTGCTATTTGCCAACTGAAATTACGGTACTGAGACTCAAATTCGGTTAATACGAATTTCAGTCGGTTGGTAAAAACTGAACATTTGCTTTCACAACAAAATTCGCTTAATTTAACTGAATTTTAGTTCCAACACTCAAAATATTCAGAAATCTAATGTTAATATCGTTGTATTAACTGAATTTATAAGTTGTTAACATTAATATACACTTTTTAATTCGGTTGGGACTTTATTTCTCTGTGTGTATAACATAGTCTTATGAAACCAACTAGTCATAATAAACATTCAATGTCAAGTGACATTTTTGCTCTTTTTTTTAAATTGTGAAATTTTTATACCCATATAGTTTATGCAAAAATATAAATTTTGTATGTATTTTAGCGAAAAGAAGTGTTCGAACAACTTATGAACCCAATTGTTTTTTATAAGTTTTTGCGAGAAAATCCGAATCTACTTACTCAAAAGTTTGATCCGAGGTTTTTTAATATTGTACATGAGTTGTGGCAAAGAAAACGAGAATTTAAAATGGGTTGCTGTTATCACTTAACATTCTCAATTTTCGTCGTCTGTTCTGGATTTGATTTCAACGATCTTTTCTAGATAAAGACATATAAACCAAAAAAATTCCCTCCGACATGAATAAAAGTTTCATTGTATTTATTTTGTATACGTTTTATTTTTATAAACGTTTTTTTAATTTCTTTATTTTATTAATTAATAATCATATAATTACAAATTATATACTATTACCCTAACCGAGCACTAGCTACTATGGCCTTCGGTGCGTTGTAGCGAAAACAGACCAGTGCCTCTGGTGGGAATCGAACCCACGACCCCCGCACTGATAAGCCAGCACGCTACCAACTAGCCTACCGGGGCGAACTTATAAACGTTTTATTTTCTTTGATTTCAAAAATTAAATTTGAATAATAATTTATTTCGTTTTATTTATAAAAGCAGTGTTAACTCTTATGACGGTTTGCCGATTAAAACTGAGACAATTTTGTGTTGTGAATCGGAAAATTAAGACTTTAGTCTCAATGTTAGAGATAAGACTGTTTTTTACAAAAATTTCCATGAATAGGAATGTTAATTTAATTTTTTAGTTTATTTCTCTTTGTTACTTTTTTCAATTTCATTTATCTTGTTAATTACCATATAATAAACAAGAATTATCGTTGAAACTATTGTTTTCTTAATTTTTTGTATATTTTTTTGTAGTTAAAACTTATCCTACAACTTCCCAAATCACCCCTCCGTTGCTTCATTTGAAAAATTAGTCAAAAAATGCAACTAACGAATAATTAAGTTGTGATCTTTTAGGTTAAGAAGCTACAGCACTTGCCACTCTTTGGAAAGGATCTATCAAAAGACTAAAAAGATATCGGTGGGTGATTGTTAGGAGAAAAAAAAAAAAACAAAAAACTAGTCCCAAAGTACCCTACCTTTCCCTACTATAGAAGTTTATAATATGGTTACATTGTGCTGATGTTCATGGTGATGATGATGTTTGAAATTGTATTGGCTTATTTTTTTTT
This sequence comes from Delia radicum, assembly GCA_021234595.1. NCBI lineage: Eukaryota > Metazoa > Arthropoda > Insecta > Diptera > Anthomyiidae > Delia > Delia radicum. Next base: position 105,109,812 of record CM037852.1, read on the forward strand.
TTAATGGGAGGAAGTGGTTGACGTTTTTCGTTTTTTTTTTTATGGAAACATCGCTCGATAATTTTTTTTTTTATTAATTTTCTATCTATTTTCCAATATGCTTGATAAACAGATGCTTAGTAGTTTGGAAAATTTGTTGGTCCAATAGTTTATAAAATAATGATAATTTAATTTCTAACATTTTTTTTGTTGTAAAACTTATGACATTTTAACGGAATAGTAAGTTATAGAAAGATACACCAAGAGAAATAAAGTGCCAATCGAATTGAAAAGTGAATTGTAATGGTAACAACTTATAAATTCAGTTAGTACAATGATATTTACATTAGATGTCTAAAAATGTGTTATGTTGCAACTAAAATTAAGTTAAATAAACCAAAATTTGTTTGTGAAAACTAATATTGCGTTATTCCAACCTTCAGAAACTCGTAATAACCGAATTTGAGTAGAAGTAACCGAATTTCACTTGGCAAACATCTAACTTTTTCTCTGTGTGTACATTGTGATTTTTATTCAGAAGTATTGTTAGATTAAAAAACTAATAAGTTGGTATTTAATTGGATGACTTTGTAGTGTATCTTTACAGATAACCTACTTATTTACACTTATAATTCTCTTTTAGAAACTCCTTAGGTTAGGTTGACAAAGGAAAAGGGGTTTTATCCTCCGGCCTGCCTGATTAATTCAGTATAAATTTGGTAGGAGCAAACGAGATATTCGATTTTTCAGCAAGTACAATAACCACTACAGACTCTGTTTTCTGGGTGTACACCCTCTGTGCATGTTAATAAGCCACTGTCTAAGCTCCGACTTCATCGCCCGAAATGTATTGGCCTGAGATACTTAACAGAGACCAGTCAGCTATATTATTCCACATCAAAATGTCCTGGTACCCATACCAAACTAAGATGCCTCCTGCAAGAGTTAACATATATTTCCCTCTTGCAGTTTAAAACCGTCATCGGGTATCGGTGAAGTTAACCACATCTCCAGAATATTCATTCCTGTTCAGAAAACGAATGCACTACGTAATAGCTACCACCTACGCCTCAAAAGTGTTATTGTCTTCTGGGAGTTGAAACAACATACTTATACCAAGGTGCCAGCAAATGAAATCTAAACCACTTCTTCTCTTTTCCAGCTTTAAGCCAACCGTGTAGAAATGGATTCCATTGGTAGCAGCTAACATTCCTCCATCCATCCATCCATCCATCCATCCATCCATCCATCCGTCCACATTTATCTATCCAGAAAAAACTCTCATTGCGCAAGAACTCGTAGTTCGGCTACCCTTTCACAATCCACCTTCTAAATGCGGTACCCTGGCAGATTTTCTAGGACCCTCTAATGTTGGGTACACTCATTAACCTTACAAGCAGAAAACATACTCGGTTATGGCCAGACACGTTGTTGATAAATTTCATATAAAAATATTTATTTTTGACTTGGATCTAATAAGAAATGCTTGTTAGTTTCAGTTTTATATTATTCGAATCTTCAAATTTCATTAGGAAACATCGCCTGCAAATAGGCGGCTACAATTACTAGAGTTGATTCTCTACAAAAAGGCAATCAATAAATTCATGTCCAAAGAGATTTCGATGTCTTTGCCTTAAAATATAATCAAAAAATTGTTTAAGACAATGTAAACTAAAAATTAAATATGTCTCCACAAAAAAATTAAAATTGGGTTTCAATTAAAATATTTGTTGATTCAGTTAAAATATTAATTTAAATCGGTCCTATTGCGGAAATTGTAGAACCAATTAAAATAATTTGTAACTATTTAATTGATATTATTTGCAATTATAGTTTTATTCATATCTGTTAAAAATTTAATTGAATATTGTTTTTTATTTCAAACAAATTTTAAGTAGATACTATTAAAACATTTAAAAAAAAAAATTACAAAAATTAGGGAAAAAGTTGCTTAAATTAAAAACAAATCGCAAAAGTTACAAGCGTTTAAAAAAACAACTCAAATTGTAAAAAAAACGCTTAAATTAAAAAAAAAAAAAATTACCAAAATTGCAGATATACATATGTATAAAACAATTGCTACAATTAAACAAAAAAAAAAACCGCAAAAATTCGAAAAAAACATCTCAATTCAAAACAAATAATTTTTGTGGAAGCAAAATTATTTAAAGTTTTATATCTTAAAACTAACATCAAACGAATGAATGACTCACATTGACACCTCTTGAAAGCGGATAAGAATCATAATTTCGTAATGTTTTTTTTTTTTTTTTTATTTTTCTAAAAATTACTTAAAAATAATTAAATGTGACAGATAAATAACAAACACATGCAACAAAGGTAGAGGGACAAAAGCACTCTTTTGAATACGAAAAGACGTTAAAGGAAGTCAAGCATAACGTTTGTGAGGCTTCTTCCTTTACTTACAAATATGTATATATGTATATATATATAGAACATTATATAAATAAACATGTATGTGTATGCATTGTATCTTTGTGCGGATATACTACTCCACATGTAGAGAAAATTATATAATAAAATTAAGGCTAAAAAACAGGAATAATTATATTAACCAAAAAGATATAAGGAAATATAAAGAATAAGAACAAATGAAATTAAAACAGAAACTGTCATGGGATAATAAAAAAAATAAGTAAGAAAAGTTATTACCAGGGACCGGAAGTTCATCAAAATCCATGTTTTTTTTCCTTAAGTCTGACAACAGGGTAAACAAAATATCTTTGTGAATCAAAGAGTTTGCATTAAAACGGCATTGATTTGTTAGGTGATATTTTAGCAAATTTTTTTAAATTTCGCTTTTAAATGCATATTTTTACTTATTTTGCATTAAATGCATTATTTTATTGCATATTTTTACATATGTTGCATATTTTTATTGAATTTACTTAGTTTTTCGTAAAAAAATCATTATTTTATATTTCAAGTCCTCTTAAGTGTGCTCAAGTCTTTTTAAGTGTTCTCTTAAATTGTATATGCAAACTGGCATTAAGAGATACAAGTCTTTATGGTTTTCTAAATGCATATTTTTCAATATTAATAATTATAATTTTGTATTACTTGTGCAGAGAATATATTAAACAATACAAATTTATTTTAAATTTTAATAATTTTTTTTTTTTAAAAACATGAAATTAATTGATCAAAAACTATGCATATTTTTTTAGTTTTTAGTGCATATTTTAAGATTTTTCATGCATATCATTAAAACACCATTTTTTAGTGCATGAAGTTCCTGTCCCTGGTTATTACTTATAAATACCGACTGTATGACACCCTACACATTTTTTTTGTAAAGGAATTCAAATGGGATAAGTCCAAACATTTTCTTAAGCTGCATTTACTGGATTTCAAAATCTAGTTTTTGTATCATTTAATACACCAGCATATGATCGAAATCTAATTTAAACTGGTTTTCGACTGTAATGTAAGCGCAGATTAAACTTTATTCAAAGAAAAAAATATAGAGACGAATCGTTGAAAGACTCGAAGTTATTGAATTAGGAAAGGTGGATCCTTGACAGAAAAACATATTATTCAAACATATTATTCATTATTCACAAGCTATCTACCATAACATATTGTAGGGTAACCTATCAAAGTTGAATTTTAAAAGTATCTTTTTTTGTATCTGTTGTCTGATATTAAATATCATTAATTCCATGAGAATTAAGGAAAATCTGACAAAGTGTGTTCCGATTTTTCTAAAATTTTGAAAGAATTTTAAAAACTCGCGATTTCATTCACGTTTTTCATGCAAAAACTTAAAAAAATTAAAAAAGTTTTGAACTTCAAAGCGCCATAGTTTATTCAATAGGTGGACTATTTCAAAAATTTAAAAAGTTTCTGAAGTCTGCAGTTGCCTAATTTTACAATCTGTAATAAATAATCGCTTCTTTAAAAAATACATTTGTATTGCAAATGCAATTTTTATGCATTTTCCAGCTTTCTATTTTTCACATTTTTGCAAATATAGAATTTTTGATATAAAGGAAAACTTCGATTTTTTTGGGACAAGAAAGGTAACTATTTTTAAAGATTTTTTTTTTTTAAATCTTATTAAAATATTTCATATAAAAGCCAAACACTTTTATGTTTTTAGGATTTTTGATATTTTTTAATACAAAAAATTAAAAAAAACATTAACAACACTTCGAACAGCTAAATCTATGATAGTTGCCATCGCATTTCAAGAATTTAAAAAGCAGTTGAAATGTTTTATTCTCTACTTTAATATTTAATATTAAAAAAATATCTAGGCATATAATTGGAATTCTTAGATGCATTTTTAACACCGTTTCCCAACTTAATTTTTTAATATTTTAAAGTTTTGCAAAATACATATTTTTTTTTTAATTTAGTACTAAATAATAGTACTAATTTTTTTTAATTTAGTACTAATTTAGTACTAAATACGATTTTGATGTTTTCGGGGAATGCAAGTTAACTCATCTTATGGAATTAAAAAAAAAAACACTTTTTATTATTTATTCTTCACAAAAACTTTGTTTTGCTAAATCAAACCTGTGTACAACCATAACGAAGTTATTCGCAAAGATTCTAATAGAAGCAGCTCACAAATCGAAGAGGCGTAACTGGCTTAAAAATGCATTTAAAAATTGCATTTAAAATGGTATTTATATTACAAGGAATTACATTTGTATTATTGTCAATAGGTAATTGTTTGAAAGTAAATATTTAAGAAGAATATAATACCATTCCATCGCTATTTAAATTATAGTAATGCGCCAAAAACTGTTCTAAAATGTAGCTGTCTTAAATTTTTTTTTTCATATTTTGTACAAAAAATTTAAAATCCTAAAAAAACTTAAATTTTTAGTGTTTTATATGGAGGGCTTATATTCAAAACTTGCCATCTGCATAATCACAATTTTTCAGGAGAGCAAAAAAGCATTTTTTTTTGTAAATTGTAGTAGTTATTACTAAAGTTTCTTCTACAAAGGTATTTAAAAACGACATCTAAGTTTCACAATTTTGTTTTGTTTTTTAATTGCTGTTATTCGCGCTGATATAGCAGATAGCACTTTTTGCAAACATAAATTTTATCAATTCGTATGTTCAAATTATCAGATAGCACTATTTGCACAAAAATACAAATAAGCTTTATTGTAAACTAATTAACGTTTTTTATTTAAATAACACGATTTATGTTGACCATTTTTTGAATAGTTCATGCTGTTTATATCTTTATTATTTTTAATGATTCAATACCAACTCTTTTAAGTTTTATGATAATAAAAACCAATTTTTTTATGCAGATAGCAACTTTTTATTCGCAAAACTACGTATAGTAGATAGCAAAATCACGAACTTAAGAAAAAAAATGTTTAAAGAAAAAAAATTTCAGTTAAAATTTAATATGATATATGACAACTTAATCAGTGAACAAGTTGGCATCAAAAACTCATTTTAGAGAAAACTGCAGATAGCAAGTTTTGAATACAAGCCCTCGATATGAAAAAATCTAATAATCCTTTAAAAAAAAATCATTAGAAATAGTTAACTTTCTTGTCAAAGTTGTGTTTTATATATAAAATTCTATATTTTGCGAAAATGTTGATCTTTCTAAAATCGAAGGGTGGGAAAAAGTGATGCATTGAAATATTGCATTTTCAAACAAATGCATTTTAAGAAAGAACTGCTTATTTTTGATTACAGATCGTAAAGTCAACATCTGCAGCTTTTAGAAACTTTTTAAATATTTTAAATAGCCAATCTACTTCACAACTTTTTTAATTTTTTAAAAATTTTTTTAAAAATAATAAACGTGAATGAAATTGCAAGTTTTTAAATTTCAAAGATCACATAAGGTCAAAAAATGCTTTTTAATGGAATTAATGATATATTAAAGTCAAACAAGCAAATAAACTGTATTTAGTAAAGAAATGTGTGGAAAAAACAAGACCAGAGGGTTTAAACAAATATTAATTAAGTTTAAAACTTAATACGTTGGTAAGATGATATATCCCCGTTGTTAAACAGAAAAAAATAACACTTTTTCAGTGTTTATTTTAATAAACTTTATGCTGCAGCTGATAGATAGAAAAAATGTGATTCCAACTTATTTGTTTTACTTTTTTTTTATTTAATATAATATACACTCAAAATAATCCATGCTTAAAAATACAAAATTATTTTTCGTAAATTTTTTTTTCGTGCAATCTACAAACATTTTTTAAATATTAAAAAAAAAATCGTATACAACAAATTTCACAAATTTTTGATATTTGGTAAAAAGTAAAAACACGATTTCGTAAATCATTTTTAACATAAAGTGCAAAAAAAAAAATTCTAGCATTACAAAATTTTCGTAAAAAGAACGAAAACAAATTTTTAAATATAAGAAAATGTGCAAAATTATTTTGTATTTTAACTAAATAACTGTATATTAACAAATTCTTTTTATGTTTTTATTAAATTTCATAAAATATACAAATGAATTTTTGCTATTAGAAATTGTTCGTACTATCAAAGTAACCAAAAACTTTCCTAAAATGTACAACAGCTTTTTTTTTTATTGTACCTATGAATTGTTATGAGTGTACTGATGCGTTTATAAATAAATAAATATTAAAAAATGCATCTGTTTGCATCATGATACGCACACACTCACAACTACTCAGTTACTGATCAAATTTACTTTTGACGAACGCACTTAATAAAAAAAAAAAAACAATCTATTAATAAGGAAAGTCCAAATGTTTATTAGCGAGAGGGCCACCTAAATGGAACATAATTCCAATAAACCCTACAACCGTCCAAAACATTTTTTTGCACTGAAATTTATAACACACACACCAAAAAAAAAAAAATCATGAATATTTTATGAAAAATTTGCCAATGTACTAAATTATGAACTCTTTCATAGCATTTATGAACAGTTCATAAAAAATACTGGGAAAGTTTGTGTCTCGTGAATTATGGCAAGGTTCTTAAAATATATGTAGAAACACTTAATACAGTAAAACCCGGTTAAGACGAACTCCGAGGGACCAAAAAAATTAGTTCGTCTTAAGCGAGGTTCGTATTAAGCGGGGTTTTTTTTAACGATAAAAAATATGTATTTATTAAAACAAAAACAAGATTTTTACATAAATAAGAAATAAAATTAGCATTTCATTCATTCACAATTAAAAATTCAATTAAAATTCTTCATTAAAAAAAAAAAAAAAAAATCTGTTATTTTTTTCTGAATGACTGAATTAACGATTTCATTCGTTATAAGTTTTTCTATTACCAAAATATGATTGTCAGCTTCTTCGGCACACGATTTTGTTCGAATATATCACATGACAAATTTTCAACATCGGCAGGATTAACAATTTCAAATATTTCTTCACCTGATATAGTATGTGACGTCAAAACATTAGCATCTATATCTAGAAAGTCATCCACCCATTAAACGGATAAAGAGTGTACTATACATGGTAATTTGTATGGAAACGAGTTTTTGGGACTGCTTAAAACAGTTTGTAATAGCCGAGGGTTCGTATTAACCGAGTTAGTATTAAAAGATGTATTTTATATAAAAATTGTTGCCAAAACGTCGGGACTTTTAAATTAGTTCGTATTAACCGAGGGTTTGTCCTAACCGAGTTCGTCTTAAGCGAGTTTTACTGTATTTATGAAAAGTACTTAAAAAGTACTTTGCCAATGTAAAAACCCTAAAATTTAAGAAAACTTGCATAAATTGCAATAATACTGGGAATTTTATGTACCTTTTTCTAAATGCTAGGAAACTAGGAACACTTCATAAATAGTAAGTAAATTTCATAAATAGTATGAACCTTTAAAAATATGAACTTTTTCATCAAAAATTGACTACTTTAGGCGATTTGGGCCATTATGGGTTTAGAGTGAGTCTCGAAAACTAAAGCATAAAAATTATTGCTCTTACCATGATGATATAACTACAGTCCAAAATGTTTTTGTCAGCATGACATTTCAGAAAGAGATCAATATGGAGTCGACGTCATTAATACCATTTGTGATCTTTGTAACACATTCGTTACAATAAATTAAAGTGAATCTTCGGCTTAAGTATGAACAAAGTACCTTTACAAGCGATCAATATTCAGTTCTCTATGGAGGGCCATAGGTTGCCAATCCCAGCGTTAATTAAGATATTCATATTTCGCACTTTCTCAGCTTAAACTTATAGGCGTAAAAAAAAAAAAAAAATACCAACCAAAATATTGTTATAACCGACAGAAACGAAACGAAACAAATGAAAACAAAAACAGAGTCTGTATTCTATAGCCAGACGTTGAGAATTCCCAGCATTCCGTCTTTGTTTGAAATGGTAATACGATACACTGCTTGCATATCGTTTGATATTTAAACAAGTATCTAGATGAATAAAAAAAATAAATATAATAAAATTAAAAAAGCAGCAGAAAAAAAAACTTAATTGTGTGTAAAAAAAATCATTAAATAAACAAAATGAAAAACAAAAGTGATCGATTAAATGCATCATTATGAGTCCACAACTAAAACAAACAAAAGCGGCGCTGATGTTGATGGTAAAGTTGGCGTTGGCTGATAACACCCTGCAACAAATTAAAATTATTTTTCCTACACATGGAAAAATTATTATATCCTCGACTCTTGAGACCACGTTTACTTAACTGCGTTTTCTGAATTCCATTAAAAACGACTTAAAAGTTAAAATGTTTCCAAGTTTTTTTGTTTAAATATTTGTGCTTATTTCAAGATGCCAATATAAGCCTCAAATTAAGGTTAGAATCTTCAGTTAAAAAAAAAAATAATTGGTTATAATTTCCCAATTCGAAAAATTTGCTAATGTTAATTTAAAAATTTTAATCTTTAATATCCTTGATGATACACTGATAATAATCCATGCGTAAAATTACAAAAAATGTCAAATAACCAAATTTTTTGTAAAATATACGAAAATGTGTACATTTTACGAAATTTTTTGTAGTTTTGTCAATAATTTCGTATTTTTATGCATGGATTATTATGAGTGTACTAAATTCGGTTTGAAAACGTTAGCGGTGTTGCTCAGTTTTACATAAGCGGTAAAATTCGAGTCACTCACACACAACTTTTGCTCATGCACACTAATTTACAATTTGTAAGTTACAAACTGTTCTTCTTACTAACACTAACGTGACTAAAATTAGGTGTCACGCACGAATGATCAAGAAAGATTCTTCTATCGCTTAACTAACTTTATTTGTTAAAAGCCGATCGTTGTCTTAAATTCACTCTCCTAAACAAATGTTCAGGAGAGTGAAAAGCCTGTTTAATTTGCTCAAATTAAAAATATTTGCAAATCGAACTTCTACAATATTTAATAAAAACTGCTATATGTATTTTTTTTTTTGGAATAATTCGTAATATTCTCCATATTTACATTTGAAATTAATCGACATAAGATAGATATACCCTTTTAATTACTTTTATTAATATCCCGAGTACAAAAATTATATATGGTTTTATGTTTTTCATCTTAAAATATATTATAATATGTGATTATATATGGTGTCATGCATACACATATATTATTAGATGTTTCTTAAATGGTAACATATATAACGATCTATTTTTAGAAATATATTGACTCTTATAAAATTAGATATTTATATGTTAAAGATATTTATATGCTATATATAAAAAGATATGGTAGATATATTGTCATACATTATTAAACATAAGATGTAATCGTATGGGGTGACCTATAAGCTATATAATTTAAGACATCCCTAGTTACATAGAAATTAATATAATTTTACATAGATAAATACGATTATATATAGCCAAGAATGTTACTATATTTGTGTGGATATTATTATATATAACTTTCAGTTTTTTAACAATGTAATATGTCTTCACATATAAAGAAATATGAATTAGTATGTTCCCATACATATTTATATGTACCATATGTAGTTATTCTCGGTTATAGTTATGCTAGATATGCTTGAAAGTTTTTAACACGGTATCATATATAATTAAAAATGGTTTTATAGAAAATCATATGTAAAAAATATAATCTTAGCTCATTTATATACAATTAAGTATAACTCCATGTAGAAAAACTTTTAAGCCTGTTCAAAAAAAAGTTACGTCTCAAATACAAAATCAAATCTTATTTGATATAGATCGATATTTATTCTTATTCAAGTTTATCGCAAAATTGGGATATGCAATAATATCCTATTAGATCCTTCAATGTATTACCGGGTTAAGTTTGATTAAAATTGATCTTAAAATTATGTTCTCCAAAAATGTCTTATCCCAAAATATCCCGCGGGATTAATTTAAATCTACTTGGATCTAATTAGATCCAAGAAGATAAGTAATTTTTGTTGGAATAGAATTAAATAGTTTGAGATTCAATTTTATTTACTCATGACAGATATTATTTTTTATAAAAATACAAAAAAGTTTTGTATGTATTGTTGATCTTTAAAAATTGCATTTCATTTTAAATTGTCAGGTTTGAGATCATAATTAATTATCAGGTTTCAGATCATAACAAATAGAAAACACTAATTGTTAATAAATATAAGATAAAATGAAAAAATCTTGTGGGAATCAGCGGTAGGGGGAGTGCCGCACTTTAGACCTAAGTGACTAGGTCATCTTCGAAAGCGTGGCACTCCCTCTAGCGCTGATCCGCACAAGATTATTTTTTAATATTTGCGCATTTTAGTTGATTTTGTAAATATTTTTCTTTTAAAATTAAGCGTATTTTAGCTTTTTTCTTGTATTTTTAGCAATCGGTATTTTAGATTAGTTTTAGTTGAATATTGACATTTTAATGTTACATGTTGTGTTAGTTTATCAAAAAATATTTAGTTAAACCAATTTGAACTATGACGCTTGAGGAAAACAATTTCTCTATTGCACATTTTTTTGACTGACGAAGATCAAAGGAACTAATTTTACACAAATTGTATTTGTAGTAAAGTTTTTAATAAAAAGTTATGAGTTTGATATAATTTTTATTACAAATACAAATTATGTTTTTCGACCTATAATTGTCCAATGAAAATGAAAATTATTCAAGTTCTAGCCTAGAACTTCTAGGCCATACTCTATATTTCTTTATTATGATATTATCCTAAAAAATAATCTATAGAGTTTTGTTTTCAAATGTATTTATTGACAACTTTCAGGAATGTATTGATAGATATATTTCGGCAAAAATTTGTTATATTTAACGGTTTAATGTTTTTTTTTTGGGGTTTTTAATCGCTTAAAACAATGTTTATGAAGACGTTTTTTGGTTGCCCT